>CAJQUW010014301.1:0-13605 GCA_907163375.1 Prostheceraeus crozeri
ACCCATTTTTGACCACAGTTCCTGAAGGGAACAACACAATTTTGAAATTAAGTTGGAGAAAGGCAATATGAAAACATGAATAGTATTAATTTTTTGTATACTAGACATAATTCAATTGAAGCAGGCCGATGATATAAAATCATAAAAGCCAACATGACATTCTTCAATTGTAACACATTTAGCAATAGCTTCTGTTTTTGCATGAATTACATGAGTTATTTCCAAAAATTTCATAAGTATAAAATACGGTCCTTTTTTCATTTTTGATTTCTAATCTGATATAAAAATATATGTTTGTTAACAACGAATCAGCACTGTTAATCGAGCGTGTATTGAGTTCGTTTTTGAGACGGTTGTTGTCAATAGGGCTTTTAATGTCAATCTCTGTCTTGAAACAGATCCTAGCTACTGTTAAAATTCTTTGAATTATCTCAAAAGGTTTGTTCCACTTGTGGAATGCTGTGTGTGGGCCATGACAGGTATCAGTACTTTTCGAATGATATGATGATTCATCAACAGCTACTTTCCTGCTGACCTCAGCGATCGTTGAAAAAGATTGAATAAACAATCAGTTATCACGTTTCGCGACGTGCAATAACTACGCCACTAGATGGAATAATAAGCCTTGAATCGGAAAACACTCCTGTCATTGGTGCAGAGTGAGTACTATCTTCCCTTCATATGACGTTGGAATCTGACGTCTTGCCACCTATAACCTGACAGCGCTTGTTGAATTAGAAATGGATTACCTATGTCCACGTCCGTCGATATGCGCAAAAGGTATCTTCTGTATATTTATAGGCATTTTCTGCGCATTGGCATCGTGCTTATAATAACGCTATCTTGAATCTCCATTTTTATGAACTAAGATGTGTCGAAAAAGGGACACATACATACAACTAGCACCGATTGATCAAGTTGTCCAGCATTATTAGAAAAACCGACGAATTGATATTGACACACGTAAGCGGCCCAGTTTAGATACTCATGGAACCGCGTCTCAGGATGACGGCCAAAGGAGGTCCTGATGAGGACACGTAGGAGTGAGGAATAATGAATGTTTTAGTGACTGATAGATAACTAAATTTATCAAGACGGTACAACTGTGACTGAGCTCTGCGGTTGAAGTGGATCATTTCTGTACACGGATCAATCATGAAATTCAGCCCCAACAAATTACCTTCGTGTGTCCATTACGAATGCTTGTATGTGTCCTACATGAGTGTGTCAGAGGTGCTGGTGATTTTCTGCACGTCAAGCGTGACCTAAATTCCTAGAAAGGAGGGCGAGTGGAACCCTTTTAGCAAACTGAAAATTCCCTTTAACAGTTTTTTCCAAAATAATCTCCTGTTGATATGTTTTGAATCGGTGATGATTACGTGATTGAAATCTGATTGAGTGGATAGTGGACATGTTCTAATCTATGCTGCGCAGGGGCGCTAACCATGATTTTTACCGTTTCAGACTGACAAGGTCGATATTCTCGTGCTTTTTCGCTCGGAATTCTTTTTATCTACGGTTACAATCAGTGTTTTCCCAGCGATGGAGGATGATGTGGGAAGGATGATACTAACTCACAACAAATTCCTTCGTTTGTAATGCGATGTTCCAGAGCCTCGTTTTTCCGATAATCTTGCCTTGAAAAAAGTTATTCTCCATTTCAGTGACCAATGATCAATAGGTATTAAAAACGGACAAGTATGCCAAAGTTCGTCCTTATATTTTCCAGACAAGCTGAGAGCCATTTATTCAAATTTAACTCAAGGAATCACAATTCCAGAAAACATGTGTGTTGATGAAGCAATGGCAAAATATTACGGCAAACACAGTGGTAAAGCAGTACATTCATAAATAAGCCTCTGAAATACGGGTATAAGATTTGGTGTTTATGTGGACTCGAAAGGTTACTTAATTGATTTGGATTCTTATCAAAAGGTAAATCGCAGATTGATCCTAGAGCTTGGATTGGGGAGCAAGTGTAGTTCTGCGTTTTGTTAAAAAGTGTACGCATGATCTTCCCTGCAATATTTATTGTGATCGTTTCTATTTCTTTTCGCTGAAGATTATGTAATCGACTTCTCCGGCAAAATATTAGTTTTGACAGGTACCATCATGTCGAACAGAACAAAGAAATGCCCATTGAAAGATCAAAATGGAACTTAAAAAAGAACCAAGGGTGGGCTCTTCTTTTGATCTATCGTGTTAACACTAGTACTGAGACCATCGTAGTTGTTCCTAACGATAATAAAGTTTTTCACGTCTCCGTCAGCACGGCACACTCCGCATCGAACCGTATGTCTGCAGCTTCCCGATGGTCAGCGGCGGTCGTTCGAAGATCAAAATGGTAACAATAAAACAACCACGATTGATCCATGAGTATAACAAATACATGGGGCGGCTGTATGACAGGATGGGAACCAGATATTTGTAAGTCCATATTGCGGCCACTTCCATTCGTTCAAAGAAGTGGTTGGTGGCCGTTGTTATTTATTTGCGATAGAGTCGGCGATGCAAAATGCTTGGCAATTACATCGAAAATCTGGACATGATCTGGATCAACTTGCGTTTCGAAGAAATATCGTTCAGAATTATCTGTCTCTGGCGCGAACAAGACGACCATGTAGAGGAAGACCTCCACAAGCAAAGCAAATGAGCCTCGAAAAACGAGTGCCTTTGACTTTGAGGAAATCCAATGTGGGTGATCATAATCAATTGGGAGACCAGGCCATTTAAACAGAAACAGGTGTGCTCTGTGTCGAGCAAACACATGCGTTTGAAATGCTCAGGATGAATTATGCATGAAAGATGTTTTGCTGATTTTTCATTCTGTTGGAAACTAATTTTGAATTGATCTTTTAAAACCTGAGTGTTAGTTTGTGTTTAGATAAGTTGTGTTTATTCTTGATTCTGTTGTTTCATTGAAAAAATTAAGTTTGATAATGGTCTATTGATATTTGAAAACTGAATTGCGTTTCATTGATTATAATGTGTTGCTTATCACCGTTTGTGTTGTCTCTAAGCAATCAAATAAATTTTGAAAACTTAACGTCAATGAGAATATCTTTGAATTGACTGTTCCTTCAGAGCTCATAGTTCTCCGCCTTGTGGAGGACAAAGTGAATGTTACCTTTATCTTCATGCTCATGCAGTAGTCCACTTGTGGAACAAAGTGAATGTTACCTTTCATGCTCACAGTTCCACTTATGGAACAAAATTTGAATTTCAAATATTGAGCGCAATAATGAAATTCCGAAAGAAATAATATTGAATTCGATATGTACAAAGGTAAAATATATCAAAATTACTGCTGATATAAAAATCAAAAATTCGGTCAAAAATGGGTTAATACACTATCGAATCTTAGAAAAACTAATAAAAGTAAGTTATCATTTCATGAAGGAATGACCTTGAAGGAGCTAAGAGAAGCTGAACAGCTGTACATTATAAATGCTGATAAGGGAGGCTCTTTTGTAATTGTCGATTATGATGATTACAAGCGATGTATACTTAATGAACATTTGAGTGATGAAACAACGCATACTATCAATTGAAAACATGTGAGCAACTACTGTGAACATCATCAAAGAAGTTATGCAATAAAACTCAGCGGATGTCTTACCAAGAAAACAAGTGATTATTTATTACACATTTGATGCTACCCATGCCAGCCGCATTTTATGGTTTTGCCAAAGGTACATAAATTAGGAACATATTCAGCTGCTTCACAGTATAGATCAGTATGGTTATGATGCAAGTTGATTTGCCTACTGAGTTAAAGTTTCCGCCCCATCATTTCCAGGTTGTCCACAGTCCAAAAAAGCATCTAAGTAACTTCATAGATGAACTTTTGAAACCACTAGTCGTTCCTTTGAATAGGTACTGCAAAGATTCATGTGATTTCATTTCTAAACTGCCTCATTCAAATAATCAAGCCGGGAAACCAAAGCTCTATGTCATTCGAACGTTAGGTGTCTACTCTATACAAAATATTGACAAGTGTTTTAGGCATGTCTGCTATAGAATTTTTGGGCTATGAAAAATGGGAGCATGGTTCCAACGAACGATTTTCCTGTTTGCAGTTATTTTAGAGGCAATGAAACTTGTATTAACTAATATTTACTTCACATTCGAATCAACAGGTTTATCCTGCAGACGTCAGGTACGGCTATGGGGCCACTAAAGTGGCCTCCAACCTATGCTTAGGCTAGCCATTGGGTATACTATTGAATTGAGAAAAAGAATACCTTTCACTCAAGAACTTTTGCTTGCTTAATGTTATGTATCATCTGTGATCTTTCTTATTCTTGGTCTGCCTGTGGTACTTAGAACGGATTGCTTTATCATTTGGTATGAATCGTTTGGTGATGCCTAATGAGTTTCTTTCTTTCCTGAAACACTTTAGATTCAAAAATTATATTCACTTCAGGAGATCAATTCAGAGAGACTCAACTTTTTAGATTGTGTTAGTTTACAAAGGATGGAAATAAGATCTAGAAAGATATATACTCAAAGCCAACTAACAGTCATAACTACGTGCCTAGTTCAATTATGGTCATCCGAGACATGTCTTGCGGAATCTTTCCCGTCTCTGATGACGATCGGATAATCAGAATAGCATCAAATCTAAAAAGATTTGAAGAAATGCGCATAAGACTCCAAAAACTTAGGTTATTACCAAATAAGTATTAAATGATGCTATCTCTAAATTCAAGGATAACACGTCCTAACGAGCACCGAACTATTGATGAGTAAAGGTGATTTGGGTATGTAAAAGCATTTTCAATCCGAATAATCCTGAAGATTTAATTTTAAAAGAAAATATTACGTCCATCCTTCTCAAGCCTGACAATTAACCTTCTAAATGCAAAAGTGCAGATTAAGAATCCTTTGCCACATCCAACAACACGAGATTCTTTATTGAAATTTAATAGCAAGGACGGTAATCGTATGGAGATAAATGGTTGTGCAGAAATGGACGTTGATAATACGATGTGGAGTGCTGTATAATCTCTGTTAATCGGAAAGATATCCAAAGTGATAAGAAAAATGGAGAACGGAGACAATTTCAAATCAAATCCAATATGAACTGTAAATTCCAGAAGAAACACAATTTATGCTCTGCAATGTGCAGGATGTAGAACTAACTTTATCGGCCAAACAGGAGGATTCATTTGCGCTGCAAGAGTTCGAGAGCACAGTCAACAAATAAAGGGATGAGAACTATCCCTTCCGCTATGCTTGGTAAATATATATTCAAAACTGTGTTACGAAACTCCAACCCATTGCTCAATGTCATGCCGTTTTTTATAATTTATCACCTACCTCTGCATAAAAATTGTATAGCTAAGAGAAAGAAAAGTTCTTTATCAGAAGGATTAATGCCTCCTTAAATAGGGGAATAACTTAGTTTGGTTACCAATTTTTCCTATTTTCAGCTTTAAAGGTGACCAGAGACATATCATTATTTTTCTTTTGGTGTTCTCTGGTATCGATAACTCACATAGATTTTTAAATGCTATGACTTTTATTCAGTTTTGATGAGTGTACGAATTGGTATAAAAGATCGATTCTTTGCCCTTGAGAAGTCTGCAACAGGCAGAAACCGGTACGGGCTGTCTCTATTTATTCTGGCTTCAGATTATTTTCTACAACATCCGGGTGTGATTTCATGCTGGTATTTTGAAGGAAAAACTAAGTTTTTTCTCAACAGAACATGTTTCAGAATGTAAAAATCAATTTCATCTTCAGAAGCAAACACAAGTAAAGGTAAAATTCCCAGGGGTTTATATACAGAAATTCATGGCGTGATGCGAAATACAGTTCAAAGGAAAAAGCTTTCATGACAAAACTGCGGAGAAAGAGAGTCAGGGTGACAAGTTCAAGTACAAGGGGACTGATCAGTTCCTTTCATTAGATAGCCAATCCGATTTTTCTTTCAGTTAAAATAGATTCCAATATCAATGGATATCTTGATTATTCCAATGATAGAGAAAGTTTTCAGCTTTAGGACTATGATGACTGCATAGTAAATTTCAGTTTGACAATGGGACATCCTTTTTTTAAAATGTTCCGAAATGCGAGAAGCAAATATGACGTCTAGTGGCGCCAACGGGTATCGCATAGGAACAGCGATCACAGGATAGTCTAGAGGATACACAGAAAACATTTGATATTTTACTGCGTTCGCAATTGGTATCTTTGTAATTGAAATGAGTTTTGGATGTTTGTTGGGTTCTAAAAACTTAACTGGGACTATTATGGATTTTTCAAGACAACTTTTTCGTTAATATCCAATGAATACGACGCTTGTCAACATTTGATTAGTCGGCTTCAGTGTAAGGGAAACAGACCAATATACAACGTTTTAATTTTCAGCATTTTCTTTCTTTTGCTCATGCTTGCTCTCTTTTCTGTCCATATTGCTCTTCAACTCGTAAAATTGTCGCGCTCATCGTAGCCATTATTTTTTAAAAATATTAATAAATAATCAATTAATAAATATAAAATACTTTGTACCTTATATAATTATTATATCATTTATTTATATAATTGTTATATGATTATAATTGATTATAATTAAAAATACTTTGTACATACGGCTATGTAATCTCCCATTGTTTGGTTAACCACGCTCCTGTCCTCTGCTTCTGTCTTGAGCACAAGATTTTCAGCATGGAATCAAAACATTGACGATGATATCACCTTGTTGAAATTAAATCATCTGTAGACTGAAATATCTGGCATGAAAACTTAAACATTGGATGATGCAAATTCTGGATAATCGTTAATCTTTCTCATTGGGATTGTCATGGTCGATAATAGGCGATTTGTTTGAAGCTGTCCCCAAGATTGATCCAAGATTTGGAGTTAAAAGGGATATGTCCAACCCCATTGCAACTCATTTGGTTGCAATTAGGTTGGTGACTCTGAAATGCAATCATCAATATATTACCAGTCCGTCAAACATCTTGATCCTTAAGAGGCCGACGCAAACGATCAAAGTCCCAAGGAACTTTTGTTTGCATTTCCTCAATAATTAATTGCCTTGTCTCAGCTCAGCACTTGAGATATTTCTTTCAGAATAGTTATTCTTGTCTATTTAATCGCAAAGGATATCTAAAGCTATTCGGTTCTAAACATCTATTTCGGGCATCCATTTTCAGAGAGCAATGATTGCAGCGTTCCAATGATGACTCAACTGACAAACATGACCTTTTTTCATTCACTGCAATTAGAACTTTATTTTTCAGTACACTGTCCCACGACAAAATAGTAATTAACGGTTTGGATAATGAATGGAACAACAGTTTGAAAGCCTTCGTTCAAGGATATCAAAAAAGCCGCAATTGGTGTTGCACATCTGAACTATCCCTGTCTCTGTTAAGTTGGAAATTTATTAATATAAAAAGAATCCGAATAAGGAATTTTGTTCTCTCATCATAAACAAAGAACCACACTCACCGTGAATTATCGTAACCTTAAATTCACAGAGGTACCAAAATGCTTGTTGAGTGCTATTATGATGAAAGATAATCAATAAATTCAGTGAGTGAGCATGCAGCTGGTAATAGCGGACGTGCGCTTCGATTATAAATATAGACTATTTGTTCTGTTCCTAGGTGAGACACGAGTTGTGCATTGCTTGACGAGCAGTGACTGTTGGAAAAAGTGTACACCTATCAAAACGTTCAACGTATGTATTCATAGTTCCGGCAAGCAAAATTATCTCTCGGATCGCTTCTGTGTCAGATAACATTGAGGTAAAGACGGCTTGATGTGTTCCTAGTAGGTACAATGAAATAAGAAGCGATCCTGAAAAAAGTAATCTGTGACATTTAGTCGATGTCCTCTTAATGAAGAAAAGACATCAAAAGCATCCTCACCGACAGTGCTTTAAGCCCTGCAAACATCTATCATCTTCTCCGACTGCGCTTTGACTCCTGTCAACATTTTCCATCCTTTGCGACAGTGCTTTTAGTCTCTTCAACGTTTACCCACGTCAGTAGTAAGGAAGTGACAAACACCAGATAGCGCAAGATGGCCGCCATCGCTGACGTCCCCCCCCTCTGGAACGACAGAGTGTCGTGGTGTGCCGGCCAGGTGGGTCCACATTCACAAACTGTTCGCGGACGTACCCCCCCTCTGGAACGATAGAGTGTCGTGGTGGACTTGGGCGACCGCCAGGATTAGTCTTGAGGCTATAGTGTGTGATGTTTTTCGTGGTGAATGTTGGGTTGTAAAATGAGCTGTTTCGAGTGGAAGGAGTGGTCGGATGAGAAAACGGAGGCCGGATTCGGATTCAGCGTAAAATTCTGCATCGGTATGGTGAATTTGAACGCCATCGGAGAGAAAAAATTTTCAACATTTTTCGAAAAAACGACAGAGTTAGAATTTGGGACGTTTTGGTGTGTAGCGCCCAAACGAACCATCGGATGAGAAAACGGAGGCCAGATTCGGATTCAGCGTGAAATTCTGCATCGGTATGGTGAATTTGAACGCCATCGGAGAGAAAAAATTTTCGCTGACGTCCCCCCCCTCTGGACAGCTCGCTTTGATTTTGGCTTCCAGTGGACGGATTTTGTCGTGCCATAGCTCGTTTGAAAGCTAAGAGTGAGACAAATTCACTGAAAGAATCGGCTTGTTCCTATCTGTCTTCGTTTAGATGTGAGACGCCATTTAAGATTTTGGGACATTGGCGAAAAACGACAGAGTTAGAATTTGGGACGTTTTGGGCTGTAGCTTCAAAACGAAGCATCGGATTGGAAAACGGATTTCAGATTTGGAATCAGCGTGAAATTCTCTATCTGTATGGTAAGTTTCAAGTCAATCGGAGAGAAAAAATTTTCAACATTTTTCGAAAAACACAGAGGTTAAAGTGGAACGTGGTGGCTTACGCCCAAACGAAGCAGAGAAAACGAGCCAATTCTCGCTGAACTCGGCATCGAGGGTAATTTATCGCAATCGGAGGAAAATTTGCGCTCTCCCCCCCCTCTGGACAGCTCGCTTCGATCTTGGCTTCTAGTGGACGGATTTTGTCGTGCCATAGCTCGTTTGAAAGCTAAGAGTGAGACAAATTCACTGAAATAATCGGCTTGGTTCTATCTGTCTTCGTTTAGATGTGAGACGCCATTTAAGATTTTGGGACATTGGCGAAAAACGACAGAGTTAGAATTTGGGACGTTTTGGGCTGTAGCTTCAAAACGAAGCATCGGATTGGAAAACGGATTTCAGATTTGGAATCAGCGTGAAATTCTCTATCTATATGGTGAGTTTCAAGGCAATCGGCGAGAAAAAATTTTCAACATTTTTCGAAAAAATGAGTTAGAATTTTTGCGATGGCTGCCTGCTGTAGAGCCAAAACGAAGCATCGGATGGGAAAACGGAGGCCAGATTCGGATTCAGCGTCAAATTCTACATGGAAATGGTGTATTTCCAGCTCAATCGGAGCACTAGAACCGGAGATAGACGGGTTTTTAGTGTTTGGATGATGGATATTGCGTCATCAGCTGTCGCCACACACTATATAAGCTGGGAACCGACAGAGACTTGTCATTAAGACGAGAGATTGTCAACGGTAAGTCGTCTCTCTGAGCTCCGATGATAGCTTCGGACATTCCAAATTCCAAGTTTCTGTAAGAAACCGACTTAGAAAATTTCATTGCTGATATCAGCTAAGCCGTCAGACTTCGAGGTTCGCCAGGAGATGGGGGGGCCCTTCGTCTCCACGGATGCCATAAAAGACTCCAAAAACTTATAAAGGACTTGTAACTTTGCTTCTACAAGTCTCGTTTGACTTGATTCAAAAAGGTGTCGGTCGCTATTGACCTGCCCTAAGTGACAGGGACTACTTATAAAAATTTACATAAGTAGTGACTAAAAAAATTGAAAAATTTAAATTCGCTATTTTTGGCAATTTTTCGGGGTTTTCAAACCTTCTGATTTCAATAACAGACCCTTTATAAAGTTGTGGGAGGCAAGCTTCGGCTTGGTAATTTGCAACCTTTGTAAACAATCCATGATCGGATACCAAACTGTGATATATGAACGGCACGCTCTGTCCGCGGGAGGTTGGATTTGGTGGGCCGAGGCCTTGGAGGTTGGGATAAGATCCCCTCTGTGTAATGCCTGTACGGATTCAAAGGGTTCGGACACTTTCCACCAATCTCACAATTTTGCTGTATGATTTTAAAAAATGACTGGTCAATGTCGCTGTTAGTAATTCTATTTCATCCTTCCTTTACAGTTTTATAAGTTACAAAATGGGGGAAGGATATCAAAGTTTCATTTTAAAAAGTGTCTATGTGGCGAAGTCAAGCGAGGGTTTGGCGAGTTCAAGCGCCTTTTTAAATAAATTCCCGACTCTCCGAAGAAGCATAAGGTAGGTCGCTGTGTTGAGCGGATGCAAATCATGTATGAAATTCGTCTGGGGAAACTGAACGAGTTTTTCTATTAGACGTTGTGCAACATGTCTCATTAAGTAAGGTGGTGAAATTTATACCACCTCAGAGGTTTGGAATTGCCATCACCCTTTTTCAAAAAAACACCTAATCAAGATTTGAGAAGACAGAGAGCTGACTCAGAGGTTGGGAAGGTCATCATCCACACGGTTGAAAGACCACAGTGGTCCTAGATGCGGGTAACAGAAGCTGCAGTGGCAGTTAAGCCATACAAGACTGCAAGATATGAGCAGCCAACGACATCTCACCTCAGCTCTTCTAGCTCTGTGTCGGAAATCTCGAATCTGAATTCGGTAAACGGAAAAGAGGCGGTCGTCCTTAACATACCCGAGGAGGCGATCATAGCTCCTAAAACCCGATAAGACGATTGTGAAGAGTCGGGCAGTGCCAGCGCCCAACAAAGTGCACCCCTCACCTAAAAAAGGGAGAGAGTATCAAAGCCCAAGCAAGCGTGGTTGGGCTAAGGATGTATGGATTGGATGTGGCGAGGGTAGCCAAGAGTATGCCATTAAGAAGCTAGAAGGAATGAAATGACCCGTTATTAAAACGAATGCTCCGCCATTAAGGATGAGAATTGTTGAACCATCAAGAAGCAGGTTGGCGGAGAAACTTAGGAGTCTTAAGAGCTCAAGTATTAAAGTTTAGGAAGGTTTCCAAAAGAGGAGCTCTAGCGAAGTGATGACGTTCGCGTTTAGAGGATCAGGCCACATGCATTAAGAATATGAAGGCGAAGGAGGCGGGAACGCTCAAACTCCAACATGAGCAGACGAGAAGATGGCTCTTCTTGAGGCGAAGAATAACGCTGTCAAGGAGAGAAGAACAACGCTCCACCTCCCCGTAGTCCGGTAGCAAAATTATCGTCGATGTAATAATGGAGTCGGAGGATTTGGATAAAAACGGCAGGCGAGTGCTATGAAGGAGCGAAATGGCCATGTATTCGCTGTCTCCCTCCACACATAAGCATTAAACACAATGGTGACATTCAGAAATTGCGCCATCGTAAGCGAAAAGTTGGCCAGCGCCAAGTACCTGCCTCAGCCACCACCATCGAAGGTTCAACGAACCGGTTGAATTTGATATTATGGTAAGTTAATATCATCTCTATCACATAGAATTATAATTTCATCTATTTTTCCTTTCTAGTTTTTTCAGATGTGACGAGAACGAACCAACGGCTCTCATAAGGGCCACCATGGGGCAAGACATGATAGAACCTCCACCCGGTTTGCCCTGGGCAGTCTTCGGACTGGCGAATACTATCATTAAGTTGAATCTGCTATCAGTCAACTTGAACGTTGCAAATGAAGTTCGGTGTAATACTTCCTTTCGACGGGCGTTCCTGTAAAGGGCGGCGGTGAAACCCGTAGCTATGTATACCGCAAGGGACATTCGGCAATGGTCAATCTTGTTAAACCTCTCTGCGTCATGTTTTGCAAGTGATTGCCTCTGTCTCAACGTAGTATGCATTCGCGCCAGGGCGACATTTAGCCAAGCTGTTCCGAAGGTTGCCTTATAAATAAACTTTCCAGTTGCATATGTTATTGAGAACCATGAGTTCTACCTGTCTCTATCAATGAGGACGAATTGATGAATGGAATGAAAATTGGGAGGACACTCACGTGCCACACGCAACATAATACACTTCTCTCTTCCGGAGTCTATCAAGCTCTTTCAATGATCGCAGTCGATTGCTCTCCCTGTATCAGAAGTGTAAGCGATCTAATTTTTATTTTACACTAATTTCATATACCATCATCGCCCATATGAATGTTATAAGATTTACATGTTAGATAAGGCGGGCTACTATTTCAAATGAAAAAGTATACTTGATTGAATCATCCACTGAAAACCCATCAAGTAAGTCAGTATGAAAAGCAAGATAATTACGAATATAAAAATTTTATTATGGCATGTATTTCAAAGGTCTTCATCGTCAACATCGTCCCAGAGTCTGAATTCACAATAGATAACAAAACAGTACAGTTGCTTTAATAGTTGTCACTGCGAGCCTCTCTTTGTCAATTTACTCCCACTCCGCATTAGTTCGTGGCTGGAGTAAGGGGTGTACCACTCCAATAATGGTGGAGAATTTCAGAGATGGTGATCTCCATCACTCGTCAGTATCGTACTGGAGATACTTCCTACCTCACGCCTGTAAGTCGGGACACTCTTCTCACATACACTATCATCTTCCTCGTCCGCTGATATGATAATTTCTGATATTGTACAGTCGGTACACCCTTCTCTACTTCCCTTCGTTGGAGCGTTTGGTGCAACGGAGCCGCCTTTGATGTTGAGCCTGGAGAAGAGATTTTTTGTGTTTGGTGTTTTGTCGGAGGCTTGTCATGTTGACTGTGAATAATGACTTTTGAAATGTTTTTAATTCTTTAGTATCAACAAGCAACAATCAGAATGAACAGACATTGAATGATGCTTATGAAGTGTTTTATGTAAAGTGACATTCCGTATCATTTCGCTCTGTTCTTCATGAGACGTATAAGTGAGTTTTTTGTTTCTCTAGCGAATTCTGTTAATTATTTGAGGTTTGTAAAGTGAACTGCTATCTCGTGAATTCAAATTTGCGTGAAGACTCTATTTGTTAGATGTATCAACTTAATCTGATTTCGTTTGAATTGGTAAGTTGAAGATTTCTCTTCTATCTCCTCAAATGTGTGGCTAATAGCATTTTCCTCAATTTCAGGCATCAAATTTCATCACCAACGACCCTCCTTTCTCGAGGAAAACGTTAGAGTTATTGCGTCAAGGTAGGTTGTAAACAATACATGAGGCTTGAACAGAGATGATAGAATGATTTCTCTTTCAGGTGATGTGAGTTCCACCTTGAAAACTGTGTGCGACATAGGCAACGAGTGGGGAATGTGTGAACTGTGGGCACATCTTCACGAGGAAATGGGATCTCACCGACACATCAAGCGAAGGTGGTGTTTGTCGACATACTAAGCGGCAAATCAATCTCCGAAGGTGGGGATGTTTCTGTTAACGTCGTCTCCATTTCTTGCGACCTTGTGCGCCTCTCAGTCTTTCGTAGACACGTTTTGAACTATCTTCGCACCAGACTTCAACATACACACACGAACGATACCTACACCAACGTACCTCATCTATTCCGACTCATGAAGTGTCCATA
>CAJQUW010014302.1:0-21448 GCA_907163375.1 Prostheceraeus crozeri
ACATAGAAAAAATGCAGTCCATAAAAAACTGTTCTTTCGAGGAAGTTTCTTGAATTCCGAAGAAACATTGCTATCACGTCCAATCTGGAAACACGGGCAGTCAACTGTTACTAAGAAGTTGCGAGGAACTGTCGTACAAAGAGTTTGATCTGAACTAAAGAGTGCGGAATTGACCAAGTGTCAGACTTCAGGTAAAGTCCATCAACAAATAAAGAAAAGTACTAGGAAATTTTCGGATGAAGGAATTACATTACCTCACACAATAAGCATTCCATTGCTAACGAGACTCGTCTTGATACTGTCTTATCATGCACACGGAAATGCTGATGTGGAGAGACTCTTCAGTTTATTGTCAGGGTACAATTTCACAAAACGCACAAGCCGTGACCAAGCAAAGTATCCGAGCGCCCTACATTCACGAAATGTCACCTGAATTCGATGAATATGTTATGCCATGAAGAGCCCTATCACATCGACGGAAGCATACAGTGAACTGGCTCGAACGGTGAAGAACGGAAAGACAGGAGAAGAAGAGAGTCGACGAGAAGGAAGGTGAAAAAACCTGCGAAGAGAGTTGGAAAGAGGAGAGCTTAGTGACAGAAGCGGCAAAAATAGCGAGAAACTGAAGAAATTAGACGTTCTCGATTTAGTTAACATCGAAAAAGAGAAAGAAGCAGGATAGAGAAAAATATAGGAACATGTAGAGATGGAGAAGGAGGCACCTCGGTTAAGAGAAAGCGGCAGCGGCTGACGAAGAAGAACATCTTATTTAATAGAAAGAAAAGCGGAATTATTGAAAAACAGGCAAGAGAAGAAAGGAAGAAGAATTATTCACAAGATGACATGTAGAAAGGACTGGATTCTTTGCGAGGGAGCTGATGACGCGCATTTTGATTCTTTTTGTGATTTTACATCGATTTCATCATTATACACTCACCTTCGTCTTCGTAACCTCTTCGTCCTAGTAACCTCAATTTTTAGAGCCCGTTTTTATTCGAGCATGGAACATTGAAGATCAAGCAATAACGAGTGATGTGTTAAAGAGGGTGGCGGCCGAGCCCGGGAATCCCGGGCAGCCTGGGAATCGCACGGGAATTTTGTTGGGGCCCGGGAATCGCCCTTAAATTTTAGCGAAATAGGCAATTAGCCCTTAAATATCCCGGGAATGCCATTTTGTGATTTTTTACCACTAAGTTAAATGAGTGTAATTTCTGTATTTCAACTGCTATTAACATGACTGTTATTAAGCCTACTATTTCTATAAAATTTCTTCGAATTTTGGTTGAAATAACCGATATGTTTGCACAGCAGTGAATGAAATATTCATGACTTCATAAATTTGCTTCGTTTCAACATGACTGTGTCAAAGATATTTTTGAGGCGATAGTTATGTCGTTGACGCGTCGCTCTATAGTGAGACTCGCTAAGGATAAAGTTTCGCAAATCTCAGTAATGTTGCATCCTTATAAAGCAATTTGTGGCTATTCACATCGAAGTCGTTAGGTTGGCACAATTAATTGATTTGTACATGCAATACAAACTCGCAATCAATCGATAGGGATCGCAAAAAATTGCTTTTGTTTTTTGTATTTCTTAATGTGCTTTTATGCAATTTCTCAACAGACTCGTAATATGTCAAATTGTCAAAATTATGCAGCCTTTAATGATGCAATTAAAGTTGAGACTTTTGTATACTACAAAAGTCATGTCTAAATGATCATTTATATTCATGTCATCAATTACATAAATTGTAAGATATTTTACAACTTTTTGAGCAATTAAAAATCTGAGCAAACAATAGCACAACTTAACACTAACGTTTGCTTATACGCCTTCATTTACACCGTTGAAGAAAACAGTGCATGAGAGTTTTGTTGGTGTTTTGAATAAAAATAATTGGCTAACCTAAGTGATGTGTTCCAAAATCTCACAGTAAATCGTGGACAAGAAGGTCACCCAAGCTAATAGGACTTATGCATGGACCACGGCTTCCGAATATCGAGGGACGGGACCAAAAATTGGGTCGCTAGTACGTATATGGAACCATCTGGAGCTGCTAGCGATAGAGACTGTTATTTTCTCCGGCTACAACTATACCAGAAAGGCAAAAAATAGATCAATAAAACCCGTTCTAAATAACAAATCAAGTAAATTTTGCTAGACTATGCCATATGTCCAGAAATATGGCCTATCTATTAAGACCTGGATGCATGTCTTTAACCGGTTAACCGCGATATACACGTATGTATTTCTCAACGCACAACGCATTACTATTCGACGGTCAAATAAAACATTTCGAGAATGTGGGATTGGCTGACAGCCTAGTAAAATTTGATGATGTTTGCATTGCTAGGACTATTTATTACTTTGAAGGTAATCAGAACTAGAAAGTTTTTCGAATTAACGTAATTGGGTCTACACATTTAATCACACACTTAGCCGGTTAGCTATTTTTTCAAACAAGCACAAATGATCAGACCTTCATTCAGTTTTAGCACGTGAGATATTTATGAGATCTGAGACTATTTTTTCGTGCTTTCTAATGATCTCAAAACATTTCATGCAGCAAATTGCCTTCTGAGACATGATGCTTACAAAAGCTATGTATACTCAATTTATTGTATTAGCATTTTTAATTTTTTTAACACATGTCCTGAATTTTATTTTAATAAACACCAATTTCAAGAAACGTTGCGGAATTAATTATACAATACGGAGAAATAATCAGATAAAGCAACTTCGGCCATGGTTTAATCCAATACAGAAGTAGCATTGCCGCGTTACACCGCATTCGTTGAATTAAGAAAGATCGAGACCTTGATTCTCCAGTATTTTTTCTATCTGAATTATTCTAGTTGACTTTGCTCGAAAAATCAGAACAAATTTCATGACTGACGGTTGCCATGCACCCATTCGATGAATCAGATGATAGAAATGAAGTTTTTTTGATCGTTGGAAAGTTCAGTAAGTGAATTTTTCTATCGAAGTGAAATCATTCAGATCCTATGCGTAGTTCACTTTTACTGTAGACCATTGAGGAAAGTATACGTTTATAATCTTAGGAACCACCGCTTGCAGAATTCAAAATTTTTGAAAACTGAGCGCGATAGGGTCGAATGTTGTTCACGTCAAAATTTGTTGGCAGAATTCAGACAGGAGATGTCTCAGATTTTATGATAAGAACAGATGAAGGAAGCGTCCGGATAATTTTTGAGCATTATAATTGGGAAAACATATCTGGTCAAAATAAAAAATATCTCGGAAATTCGATGAAATAGCCCGGGAATTGCCCGGAAATTTGAAGCTTGAAATCTGGCCGCCACCCTGGTTAAAGTTTATCTTGACAATTTATTATTGAATGTACTTTTCGTTGCGGCTTCATAGATAGGTAAGGTACTTCGGCTAACTCGATATTTTTATTGAGATCTGATGTGCATTGATAGAATTTTGACAACATACATGTCAGAGATGTCATAGATGTCAGTCAATTTTATCTTTTGTTATCATTAATGTGCTTGTTATAGTCTATTATTGGTTTGTGTATCGATGTGTTAACACTATTGTATTTGTTTATTCATTGGTCTTGATTTGTGATCATTGCTATATCACTATCGTAATTATTTAGGCTAGTCGCATGCACATTTACTGATTTTTGAGTTTTGGATGTGTTTTAATTTAGGACACTCGATTGTTTGAAAGATTTTGTCGCCAGTGATCTTGTATTTTCATTGTCTATTAAGAGATTTTGTCGCCAGTGCTCTTGTATTTTCGCTATCTATCGAGAGATTTTATCGTCAGTGATGTTGTATTTTTGTATATTGTGTATATTTTGTATATTTTTGTACTTGTATATTGTTTGTTTGATGCACTGGTTCATGTTCAGTTTGATAAGTTTGCTTTTTTATATTTAAAAATTGATCGCAACTGGCGTGAATTTTTTCATGGCGTATTAAGTCCGAACAACTTCGGTCTTTATTGTCTTCTCAGATGTTTTTGTGATCACTAGGGCACTATTTTTATGACATGTCATATTTTTAGGGTAGAGTAATATTGTCATATTTTCTGTGTCTGATCACAATTAGTCATATTTTGGTCATTTTTTTGTAGTTTTAGACTGTTCGAGTTGCCGGGAAGAGGGGATAGAAATTGACCGATGACAGAATGACGCAATATTGGTCTTCTTAGCAGCACGATGCAGTCTGAAGACAGTTCCAATGCATGCATTGCCTGCAGATGTGAATGTTGCCGGCGGCGCCAGGATTGGCTCGTCTGTCGTGTGCCTTCCCTTGCCAGCCAACCGCTGCTTCGGTAGAGCGTTTTTCTCCATATTGAAGAAGTTGCTATGCAAAGACAGCATTTTTAACATCAAATGTAGTAAATTACATTACTGTTTTGCGCAACAAGACGTGAATGGATATACTGTGGTAAAAGTTTAAAATAAATCGTTTCATTTGTGGTAACTTGAATTTTCTAACTTTCTGCCTGAAAATGGAAACATAATATTTACTATATCTTTAAATCTTACTAGATTACACTTTAAGAGTTTTAGGTTATGTTTTGGCCACGTTTTCAGTTTTTAGGTAATATTTGGCTATACTTTTAGCTTTTTTGAAGTCATGTTTCGTCATATTTTAAGTTTTTTAGGTCATATTTTTTTCGAGTTTTTGGTCATAAAAAATTGACCCATTGATCACCATGGTGAAGCTGCGTCTTGTTTTGATTTCGGACGATTTGTTTTGCCAATAATTTGTTAAGGCCAGATGTGCTGAATCTCAAAAGCTACTATGATTCAATGTGAGCTATTTCTAAAATCAAGATTTATCATTCAAATTCCATATACTCATTTGATAGCAACCAGTAAGGCAATACAAAGTCAAATATTAGCACCGTATTAGGACCGATCACATGATAGTGAACTTCAAAACTTGTAGCTACTGCTATGATTTAAAAGTAAAACTACTAGGCTCTATTGACACACAAAAATTCAGTTAACCGTCTGCTGAAACTTCTTAATTGTTCTGACCTAAATTTATCTAGGACAACAATAGCCAAATACGTATCTCACTTCGACTCTTGTACACTCGGACTATCCTATTTATCTATACAATTGCGTCTATCGGCCCCTGCGTAAATTTTCGCGGCCAAGCTGGTCCGACCATCATCAGACAGACTCAACAAAAATTCACATTGGCTAGTACAATAGCTTTCAGAAAGCATAGAAATTTAGAAATCTAGTATAGAAATATCTAATATAGAACACCCATATAAAAAAGGAATAGAAATATAAAAGAATGCGGTAGTTTTGGGTTACATTTTACCATTACTAGTATTCTAAATCTAAACGTTCCAAATTTCTATGCTATGATTGCAAATGGAAAACAATACTGTATGGAAATTCTTTTATCTATTGCTTGCAGAAGAGAGTTTTATCGTGCATTTTTGTCGAAAAAAATGCACGGCAAAGATGCACGATAAAAATGCACGGTAACATACCGGAAAGTGTATGAGACATGACTCTATCTATGGTTCATAGACATCCCTGAATTAGTTCATGCATTTCTATAGTCCATGATTTACATACAGAGATCATAGAATACCAACAATAGGAATTTTTTTAAAGATATTTAGAGAAAGGGCCAAAATGTTGTCATTAATTTATTATTTTCCCGATATATTTCGCTGGCCAACGGACAGCATGATCACGGATGTAGAAAAGGAAGGTTTAATTTTTCAAAGTTATCTAGTCCTCGATGGTAAAAACTATGTCACTTGTTTATCAAGATATCCTAGATCACATCATCCCACGCATTGCTTAAAATCAATACAAAGAACATGAATCTATATTTCAGTAAGAGTGTCAGTAAAGGTACAGTTAGTATACCCTTTGCCACAGCTGTTGTCTCAACCAGCATAGTTGTTGGCAGTCTTTAAATATCTTCTTTAAATCAACATATTGGCTATTGGCAGAAGAGTCATAGTTATTGACATGTCTTTTCACAACATCTTAAAAGCGGCATTGCTGTTGTCAAAACCAGCACAGTTGTTGGCAGTAGTTCAGATATCTTCACTTGAAATGATGGATATCATGATAATCATAAAAAGCAGAGTTACTACAGGTCCTGGAAAGCCAGGAAAAGTCCTGGAAAACGAAACCGGCACCTGGAAAACCTGGAAAAAGCTTATTTGTAGCCAAGCATGTATGATCTGTGACATCGATCTCACTTGTAAAAATGCATGTTGATTGAAAAACAAATTGTGTGGCTTTGAAAAGAATGTTGCTAGTCTGATTTCCATGTGATATCAAAAATATTTTCATGATTAGTCTTATACATCATTC
Source organism: Prostheceraeus crozeri (assembly GCA_907163375.1). Taxonomy (NCBI): domain Eukaryota; kingdom Metazoa; phylum Platyhelminthes; order Polycladida; family Euryleptidae; genus Prostheceraeus; species Prostheceraeus crozeri. The sequence continues at coordinate 6,338 of CAJQUW010014302.1, forward strand.
CAAACTTGAAAAATGAAATGGATATCGAACTGCAATCCATCAAACATGAAAGTTCAAAGTTGCAAGACCAAATTAACGAACTGAACAACAGGGCTGCTGCTTTAAAAGCAGCGAAATTGCAGCTTTAGTTCCTTTTCCTTGATTTTAATTTTGAAATAGCATGCATTGTCAACAGCTAATTTAGTTTACAATCAATTAACCCTTTCTGATCGACTATCACATTGTAGGTGTCCTTGCATCTTAGTACATAATGAGGAAATATATAGGGCCTACATAATCCCTTAGTTTTATGTCCGCTTTACATATCCACTAGGTTTTCTTTAGCCTGTTCATCTCGATTTTTACAAAAATTCAAAGTTAAGAAGTCAAAAATTATGTAAATAAATGATGCCAAAATTAGGTGAAACCAGTAGTCAGCACATGCATCATACTCTGTTGCTCCAATCACCAAACTTCATGCATTCTGATCGATGAGTATGGCAACTTAAGTGGCAAATCAACTATGCGAAAGGGTTAATGATTTTCACACCAGCTTCTTAATCAGCTATAATTCCACAGTTTTTATACAGTTGTGGTCCTCGTCCTTGACATTTCTGATTGTTATATTCCCATGGTAAATGGGAGATACACTTGTTTCCATTTTTTGTTTTTGTCGCTAATGATAATAAGAAAATGTAACAATTGTTTCAAGTAATTTCATGCGTATTTTTATTTACATTCATATGTACAAAACATGTTCTTGAGGATGATTTAACCTCACAACAAAAGATTTTTCATAATGCTGCTTTAGCATTTAAAAAGATTTTACGATAATTCTGGTTAAACAAAGTTTTGATATTTAGCAGCAGACTCGTTTTCCATGTTCTCATGTTAGATGCAACACACTAATATTTTGAGTGTATGGGATGTATGAATCGAATCCTATCGAGGAAACTTACGTGTGTTTAGTGATTCTGATTTTGTTAATCAAATAGCAAGCTTGTTAATGTAGGAGAGGGTGCCAATTCTGATCTGACGGACATCTTCGTGGCATATTCATTTCTACTAATAATTTCCAAAGTAGTTCCCTTTTCAGCATGATTTTTGTTTGATACTTTAAGTATTAATAGGGCTAGGATAATAATTTTTCCACATAAGTTGACGTTTCTCGTAAATTTCACGTATTTCGTTTTTGTTGCTGAAGCATCTGTAAGCTGCTCCAAACAATCAACCAATGTGAAAAATATCGCGATCGGAAATGATCTGGAAACAGTGCTAAGTTTCCTCAACTGAGTTTTGGAAATACCTTTAATTATGCAAAAAAGCGTTCCCTAGCAACCGTTGATAGACAAAAAACCATTCGAACCAGCGTAGTCAAAATGGGGGGTAGCTGTCTCCCCGATGTAAATCCGAGACCTAATCGTGTATCCTGGAATTTCTTTGAACTTATCCTGGAAATCCTGGAAAATGGTTTTCCAGTTTCTGTAGAAACCCTGAAAAAGATTGAGAATCATAATGCAGGGTGATTTCAGGTGATTTTGTGTAATGTATGTAAGAGTTGACCGTCATTGCAACTTCGAAAACAACTTAATTGCTAACTTGCAATTCATATTTAGTTTTTCAAACAGGACGGTTATCTATCTACTTTGGTGTATATGAATTATCAAGGTAGCATTTTAAATTTTGCTCACATTGATTAAGCATTTCCATCCATATTATCATACCGAAAGCGAAAATATGATGGATCTTGTTTGCTTCGTATTGTAAATTCCATTTTCAGGGATGACGAAAAAGTATCTAGATGCACGTGCATGAGGTGCTTTCAAAAAGAGTATATGTATTTCAATGCTAATTGGAAATACCTTTCATTTATGTAATTTTTGAAGTAAGTTTCCATCCCACAAAACACTACATGAGACAAGATTGATTATGATTCAGATTACCTTAACTCAATAATCTGCTAAAAGCGAAATCAAAATCCATCAGCTGAGGACATAGAAGATGACCATGGTAATGTCCTAACCAATAAAGAGGATATTCTCGAACGTTGGGCACAGTTCTACGAAGACCTTTATGAAGACTAAGTCATTCCAATGCATGTTCAAGATTCGCCGTGCGATGACATCAAACCCATCCTAAGATGCGAAATCACCTCAGCGATTAGCCAAATGAAGAACGGGACAAGTCCTCGCATTGACAATATCTATTCTGAATTCCTAAAAGCTGGCGGCGAACCAATAGTCAATGCCCTGTTACAGTTATTCAATGCTATCCTCTCAACAGGCAAAGTGCTTCAAACCTTTAGAGAGGCTCTCATAATTGTCATTTACAAAAAGAACACTTTTTGTAAGCACTAACAAAAAAATTACGCACTATAAGCCTTTTAAGTCATGTACACAAGTTGTTCATGAAAGTCATGCCCCGCGTCTTAAACATAAAATCGTATTTTTAGCAATGGAAATTATCTGTGCAAACGTCATAAAGTTCACCCAAGAAAGGATGATCACGATAAGCAAATTCGTTTTCCCTAATGTAATAATTAATCAACGTTCCAGCACGATAAAAAATCCATGGTCATGCATCTCTAACTAGGCAAAAATATGATGACCAACCCAATAGGAGAGCGCATTTAAAAGCGTCAGTTTAAGTAACTAAGCAGGAAAGACACTCAAAAGAAGCGAAGATTTCAACCTCGTTGCCAGTTTACTCGGCCCATTCTCAGCCCTGTTTTTTCACACGCATTGGTCTAATTTTTATAGTCCACGTTCACTGTATCAGACAGTCTCAATCATAGAGACGAATTTTCTATAGCGAATTGTTCATTAACAACAAGTGTGCTGGTTGTGCCAACAACTATGCCAGTTTTGAAGGTTTAGAATTCTCTCTTTGTCAAATGAATGCTATGACGTGCAGATGTTTCCATTAGATATGAGAATGACGCAGTGATCATAGAGCTTGTAGAAATCTTGTATTGCCAACAACCGTGCCGGTTGCGACAACAACTATGGCAAAAAGTATAATACTTTAATTGACGCATTGCTTAAAATGAACTTCACATTGTTTCTACTTCTATGATGTCTGCTCCATATTGCCTCCTTTACCACTCTGCTTTTATAATTACTTTCTTTGTCAATGATTTTCTTAGAACTCCAATTGAATTGATGGTCTTCGTTTACGATGTGATTGGATATTTCTGAATGCGTGTCAAATTTTCTTACATTTCTCCTGTGTTCTTCAACTCTTTCTTCCACAGATCTACTTGACTCTCCAACATATTTCGTTACATTCGCCACATTCAATCTTGTAAACTACCCCATGTTGCTTAGCCTGCTCTGGTCTTTTCTTCATGAGCTCTTGCTTTAATGTCCGAATAGGTTTATAGCCCGTTGTTAAGTTGAATTTCGTTAAAATGCCCTTGATTGATTCGTATAGCTTTGGCACATATGGTAGTACGCAATCAGGTTTAGGTTCGTCTTTCGTTCTTGTTTTGTTTCTATGTTCTTCAATTGTAAAAACTCTGTTTGCTTCAGCTTCTGGGAAATTATTGTGGATGAAGATCTTGTAGTTCGTTGTCAAGGTTGTCCTTGGAGCAAATACTTCTGGCTCTTTTGCTTAAGGTTGTTACAGTACCTTTAAAAGTCGACTTTGGGTGACACGAATTTCTGTTCAGATACAAGTTTGTGTGAGTATCTTTTCGATGAATGCTGAAGTTCACATTGTTTGCTTCTCTGTTTATTTTGATGTCGAGGAAAGCAAGAGATCCATTCATTTCACGCTCCTGTGTGAATTTGATGCATGGTATTAAAGAACTCAGAGAGTTAATAAAATTCTGTGACTCTTCTTCACTTTGTTTCCAATAAACGAATGTATCATCAACATAACGTATATACACCGCTGGCCAATTCATTGATCTTGCTTCCATTCTTTCTTTCACTTTCAAAATAAAACATATAAATGTTGGCAACGGAACAACTTAAACTGCTCCCCATTGCCACTCCTTCTTGTTGTGGATATATGTCTTTGCCATATTGGAAATAGCAGCATGTTAAACAGAATTCCAGTAATGTATTAATTTCAACACGGTTGGCCAGCGAAATATATCGGGAAAATAATAAATTAATGACAACATTTTGGCCCTTCCACTAAATATGTAAATTAAATATTCATGGGCTTCTTTGAAAACAGTAGGAATTATATAATGGTGCATTATTATATACCCTCCAATACCGGGCAATAATGCATTTCAAACTCATTTCAATCATTTCTATGACCTCCTAAGCCATCGAGAGTGAAATACAATTATGATAATAGCAATTATACAATATATTCGTTTGCCAAAAAACAAAATTACAAGTCAATCAGCATCTCATCTAACCAAATTAATAAAAGTTCATCGGGATTTCGGAGCATCACACAAATACGCACAAATAGCAATTAATGAAAAATTGTTATAATAGTAATAGCCAACAATCGAGCTTCAAATTACAGGGACGAATTTGTTACGGAAACTGTCTGAACCCATCCCGAAAGCACGGCTTTGTCAGCAAAGTTATCTTGTACAGGAAAGACTGCTTAATTAATGAAGTCATTTTTCATCCGCTGAAGGTGATTAATCATGGCGGAATTCCTTATCACGTTGTATCGATGAGAAATCAATCGAGTGGTAGAAATTTTGCTGCGACCTACAAAGATAGCCGTTTAGATTTCATTGCGTTCTCACATGAAACGTTTTCTAATTCTTGCCCATGGGAATACAAGTAGAATGAAATTGCAACGACTTTTCTTCTGACAAAGTTGAATTCAAAGGCGTGGAGAGAAGCAAACCTGAAAGAAATGTCAACTATGTATGAATTTCTTCGAAAATGAACCACACATTTATAGGGGTCGCAATAAGCCGCAATTTTTGAAATCAAAGGATGTTACATTGATCACATGAGTGAATGTGAATGATGAAAGGTTTAACGTCACTACTCCCCATACTGGGGGCTTGGACGGTGCTGACTTAGTCAGACATTAATCAGGAGCGTTGTACTTTTAGTTCAGATGCCCTTCCTAACGGCTTCCTATGAAGCTTTTGGGGATCGACCTCTGGACCGAAAGATCTCTAGACCAAGCACCTAACTTATGTGACACTGAATAATGAATTATACATATTTGAGATTAAGTGAACCTACTACGAATCTGTTCGTCTGCCGAGTTGTACCCGGTTCCTGTTCTTGTTAGACAGGAACAAGGAAAACACATGTAAATCCAATGGGAAGCAGACCGCGGCTTCAATAAGAATAAGGAATATTATTTTTGCTCTGATTGGATGAAAATTACTTAGTCTCAAGTCATGATTTTTGACATGGAATGTCTTCATGTCATTTCCTGTCATGTGCATGTGTTATCATCATGCTTCTGATCGGCGATGTATTAGAGAATGTGGGTAAATGTGGATAAAATTATCCAAATGTCTGTTTGGCGACATGACGCTTGCCAAATCTGAATGTGCTTGTTTGAACAAAGGTGTATCAACATCTAAGGTCATAAAATGAAAACATTCCATGCCAATAATTATGGCTGTAGACATAGTACCTTTCAATAAATAATGGAAAACACAAAAAACCTCATTTTCACTGTGTATTAATTGGCCTTGATTGCACCGAGAGCGAGCGAGAGAGAACAACCGATCATGAACGCAGCAAACTTTATTTAGCCTTTAACTATATCATGACCAACACCACAAGAGACATGAGAGATGAAATGTATTCACTGATACAATAGATATTGTCACAGTCACAACATCCCCCCTTCCCCATCATCATCATAAAGTCAGAAAACTCACATATGTAGTTTTGCTCGGATCAATCTGAAGAGGCTTTGGAGGAACAGACTCTCTTCCGGATCTTGTCTTGACTATTGAGCCTGTAGTGGATGGGCGGGAAGCAGCAGAGGTTGGAGAGGAATGTACAGGAATGGTAGGCAGTGATGTTGATGGTGGAAGGTTGACCTCACGTCGGCGGATGAATCTCCTATTGCGCCGAAACACACGTCCACTTGCCAATTTCACCAAATAGTCTCTATATTTACCGACTTCTACAATCACGCCAGCTTTGTTCCAACGCTTGGTTTGAGGGTCTTGTATTACAACATGGCTCCCGACTGATAAAGTAGGTAATGGATGAGCATTCTTATTATATCGTGCAGCTGCCCTTTCTTCCGTACCCGTCATTTTTTCTTCATTATCCGATTCACTTTTCCAATGATTGCTGAAGAACCGTCGATGAGCAGGTATTGTATCTCGAACGGGTCTGCCAAATAAAAGTTACAGTAAATCAATATGCCTTCTGCAAATTTGTCCCAATCGAGGGTAGACTTGCTAAAATCGAAATTGCCACGAACCATCTTCTTTAATTGTTTAACACACGCCTCAGCGGATCCATTTGATTGTGGATAATGTGGTGAAGATGTGCGATGGGCAACTCCCCATCGGTGTAAAAATTCCTTCTTGCATTCGATGTAAATTGCAGTCCGTTGTCTGAGAATAATACACGTGGTACTGACTTTTCCAGAAATCGTTGACGAAGAATGTCTATAATCATCGTTGTCGTCGCACATCGTCCAAGAAGATTCAAAGCAGGCCACCCAGAGAATCGGTCAACGCAAGTCAAGAATTGTAGTCCAGCGAATTCAAATAGATCCACATGTAGCTCTTCAAATGCACGCTTGGGACGTCTTTCTTCATATAAAGGCTCAGGGCAGTGTGGATTTGCATGAGATACATGTTGAACAATGCTGCTCAATCTCACGATCGATGCTCGGCCAGTAGACAGACATGCGAGCACGATGCTTCATTTTAGTCGATCCTTGATGCATTCGAAGTAGCTTCCTGAGAATTTCATTGCGAAGTGGCTTTGGAATCACCAATCGTCGACCACAAATGATAAGACCGTCATCAATTGTTAATCGTTCTCTCATATTGAAATAGGGTCTGATTGGCACAGGCAATTTCTGTTTTCCATCTGGAAATCCTGTAAGTATTTGTTTGCGCAGTTGTTGATATTCTTCGTCGGTCTTAGCCACGTCACTAACTTGTTTCAGCAGCGGATCCATTGACTCTTCACAAAAACTTTGTAATCCCAATAGGAGGCAGTATCTGTTTTCGTTTTCTTCGCCCAGTTCATCATCAGAAGCTGAATGCTCAGTAGGATTCCGGGATAATGCGTCTGCGGCCTGGTTCTCACTACCTTTGATCCACATAGCAGTGAAGTGATAGCGGTCTAGTTGATGTCGGAGACGTTGTAGTCGAGGGTTCTCAATCTTGTCTAATGTGTATTTGTTCAAAAACGGAATTATTGGCGCGTGATCAGTTATAACGTCGAAGTGAGATAGCCCATCGAGAAACATTGAGCACTTTTTGACGGCCCACACTATTGCCAATAGTTCCAACTCTATCATGGCGTAATTTGCTTCAGCCGACGACAAAAATCGAGATCCCGCTTGTACAATACTCCATGATCCATCATTTTGTTGCTGAGAAAGTACAAATCCAAGACCATGGAGACGTGACGCGTCCGTCTGTAGCGCAGTTGGTCGATCAGGGCTATAGTAAGCAAGGACAGGAAGAGTCGATAGCTGATGGCGCATCTTCTCAAATGCCAATTGGTGATCAGAGTTCCATAGGAAAGCATTCTCTTTCTTGAGAAGTGGACGAAGTGGATTTGACAACTTAGCTATGCCCTTTGTGGAATTCCCGAGTTGATTTGCCAGTCCAAGCCAGGAACGAAGATCCGTTAAGTTGGTTGGAGCGGGGAATTCACGGATCGCCTTCACCAAGTCGTTTCGTACGCTGAATCCATCTCGAGTCAAGTGAATCCGGCGAAGTCTGCTGATGTCTGGGCAATGGCGCACTTTTTCGGATTTAAGGCAATTTGGTACTGTTCACAGCGCTCAAGGAACTTAGTCACATTCTCCAAGTGAGTTTTATAGTCTGCGTCAGCAATGAGAATATCATCGACAATGTGATGAGTATTTGAGAGACCTTGTATAGCTTCGTCGATTCGTCGATTATAATGTTCGCTGATTGAGCTGATGCCGAACGGAGCTCTGATATACTTATAACGGCCAAAAGGTGTCAGGAACGTAGTCATATCTTGAGACTTTGAGTCCATCGCAATCTGATGATACCCCTTCAGCGCATCAAAGGTTGAGAAATATCGAGCATTCTTCGGTATTGTGGATACCAGTTCAAATGGAGTTGGCTTAAATGTCTTTCACGAATCACATATTTGTTAAGATTTCGCAGATCAACGCATAGTCGGATGGAATTGTCACGCTTCATGCTAACTGCAATGGGGCACACCACTCGGTAGGCTTCGTAACCTTTTGAATAATTCCTTGTTGTTCGAGGTTATCCAATTCCAGCTTGAGTTTGGGCTTGATCGGCTCCGCAACACGCCGTGGCGTTGAAATGGCAAATGGTACCGCATTGTCCATCAACTTTATAGAGAACTGGTCGCCTGCCATCTGAGAGACACGTCCGTTGAACACATTCGGAAATTTAACCGTCAAATGTAGAGGATCACAGCTTTCTGTCAGAGCACTAATTCGCACTGGAATTCTTGACCGACTCGTAGTTTTTAGGCTTTTATTGGGGATTTGTACATTTGGAAAATTTTCAGGGATCAAGCGTAGTAGTTTGCACAATTTCCTTGAGAGAACCGGCTGCCGTAATTCGTCAAGAACAAAAATCTGAGTCGATGCGGAGTAGCCACCAAGTATGATCTCTGCTTGAAAATATCCAAGTACATGTAATGAAATGCCGTTTGCAGCTTCCGGAATTAATGATGTAAAGAGTAAGTTATTTTCATCAATTTTGAACAGATGCAGTATAGAACGAGGAATTGCATCGATGTATGCACCAGTGTCAGGTAAGAAATCGATCGACACAGATTGATTATGATGTTTAATAGTAATTTGTATCAAGTAATCAGATTTGTCTTCACTGATTGAGAATAAACTGCCAATTCGTACGTTTGATTTCCCATTGTTCATTACCGGCCTTTTAACAGAAGAACACTTAATTGCAAAGTGATTGTTTCTGCCGCATTTCTCACGTCTTCCCAAAAGCGGGGCACACTTGTTTGTTCATCTCATGTTTTCGACCGCAGAATTTACATTCTTGCAAAGCTGTTCTATGAGCACGATGCGATGAGGTTATAGGGACTGGTACAGTACGTCGAGCTTTGTACGTTGACTTCTTTTTGAGCACGGATATATTTGTCGTCGGATGCGAAGTTATCACCGTAGACTGGTTACGGGATGCTTCACTAGATTCACATATTTCGCACGTCTGTTGAAGTGTTAATGAGTTACCAATATTCAACAGTTTTTCAATTGTTTCTTGATCCCGCAGACCAGCGACGATCCGATCACGTAGTTGATAAGCCTCGCAATTGATGCAGCATTTCGAAAAGTTACAGAGATGCAGCCATCTCTCGTAAAGTCATGACCCAATTCACTGAAAAGTTCGCCCTCCTTTTGATCACGACCATTAAATTCGCGCCGTTGAAAAATTTCATTGACCGACCCTTGGATTATGACGCTGAAGGCTAGTAAGTGAACTTTATCTGGATCATCTAATTCAGCTTGGACAGAGGTAAATGAAGAATCACTCGTAGAGTTTCTTTACTGAAAACGGACTTCAACGCATGCATTCGAAGATTGTTTGCGTTGATTCACATCTGTGATGGTCTTGAATTACCAATGATCACCTTCGAAGCTTGGATCCATTTCTGCTGCCATTCAATCATACAGGTGTCGCTCGCTATCCAATATCAAATCGATGGTGCTGCAGACCAAATCCAATGTACGCTCGACGCTTCATTTGTATTAATTGGCCTTGATTTGCATCTTCAGAGTTGCGAGCGAGAGAGAACAACCGATCATGAACGCAGCAAACATTATTTAGCCTTTTACTATATCATGACCAACACCACAAGAGACATGAGAGATGAAATGTATTCACTGATACAATAGATATTGTCACAGTCACAGCACACTGAATGCCGCAATCTGCTTCCCATTAGTTTTGTGGTTGGAAAGAACCAGGAGTATTTTAAGATGTTATTATTATTGATCTTATTCTTATATGCATGTACAAAATTTTTCGACCAAAATTTTTTTTCCGAAATTTTGTACATGTATATAAGAATAAGATCAATAATACTAACATCTTAAAATACTCCTGGCTCTTTCCAACCACAAAACTGAAAATGATAAGTCAGGGCCCCTTTTGAAGACTCTCTCGCACATTAGATTTGCAAGTGTTTTTCTTTGTTTTCTTTTATCCTGTTGACACGAAGGGGGAAAACAGGTCGGCTTTTATTGACTTAATAGATGTTCAAGAAGGGGAACCGATTAGAGCTTGGCAGACGTGCAGATTCGTAATGGTTATAAGGTCGGGGTATGCCTATTTCAGTCTGTGAAAGTTCTCATTTTTTTTTTAACGGCCTATTCCTTGCACGAACTCTTCTGCATGCCTCTGACAGTTATTAGTACTAAAAATAAGACGATCATGCTATTGAAAACACATTGAGCTGCAAAGTACTACATTCCATTGTAGGTAGGGATGGAAGGGAAAAAATTTCACTACGGTCAATGCCACTTGCGATGGTAGATGGTGGCGTCGTGACATGCATAACAAACTCTCAAAAAGGACAATTCACTTTTTATATTTACCCACGCTGTTACGTAACGGCCTTTTATGTGAGTCAGACATAATGGAGCGCTACCGTTAACTGACGTATGTTGTCAGGATTTTATAAAGGACGCCAACTAATTGACTCCAATAACTTGTTATAACATTCAACCAACAGCATGTCTCCTTCTTTGCTGTACTGAGCTTTCTTGGCTGATTCATCATATCAGACATTTCTAAATCAACTTGACAAATTTTGATGATAAATTGATCATGAAAATTTCCAGATTTTCGCTATCTTTTTTCTTCATGTTTCAACACTGGCGTCGCATCATCAGTCATGCTTAGAATTTTCTCATCTTTTACATTCATCAAGTCTTGTTGTTGATTGTCTTGATCAATCTCATCAAGAGTTGCAGATTGTCGTTGATCCCTTCCGACTTTCGAGTGTTTTTTACAAGTGCTCATTATACATGGCCTGCGTGTTAGGGTCCCCTCTCTTCAAAAGCATGTCCCAGCATTTTCACATAAATAACGTTTTAGCGTCCTATTTCAAACACCAGCGAATCTTAAAAAATCAATAATTTATAGACTTTTAGACAACATGGTGCTTTCAAGAGCTTCATCAATGACTGTTAATACCAGCACAGCACTGACTATTGATAAGTGCATGTTGACTCGCGTACTTCATAATAAAAGTAAGTCTTCAAACGAGGACAGTTGCCTATCCAATAGCAGAAAGCGTGTTCTACATGTTGTCTGCTTGGGCCAATCTCCGACAGACAACTCAATCCCTTTCTCAGGACTCATGCTTTATGCAATTGCATGCGCTAAAATCAGGTGAAGCTTTCCTGATAATTTCAGGGTGTCTGCGACCTTGAGTAACCATGATTTTCCGGGGTGTCAGTATGGGGCGGACATTCCTAGTAGGTTAACCCTAGGACTAACTTTTACATCTTTGGTGATCAGGGCAACCACAGGCGTAGTCAGGATTTCAGCTTAAGCATATTGTACATATGTACGTATACACTATAGTAAAATTAATGTTACATACGGGAAAATTCATTCTAAAAAATTGGATTTTACCCCTCTTTTCCATGTCTTATGATAGCCTGTTATGTTTGTTCCTTGATACGAGAACATTTTGTGAGAAGCTAATGTGTTTAATGTGAAAAATTGTTTTATAAGTCAATAAGTAATTAGTATCGGCTGACAACTCCACGAAATGCGATCACTGCTGAGCATGCGATCATTCATATATCTTTATCAATGAGTCCAAACAAACAAAGATTGTGGCATCAATTTGCTATTTATTGCTACGAGCCACTGCTTTCAGCTCTTTTGTTGTTTTTGGCGAGTGGAATGACAATTGATTTTTTTACTGAGGAAATCCCAGACATTCTGTATTGGATTCAAATCAGGGCTGATGGGATGGGGCCAGGGCTTCAGTGCAGCGTTGCTTCAGGCAAGTTTCTTAAAGACTGTTAACTGCACTCGTTTGTGTGAGCTGGTTGCACTGACATCCTGAAATATGAAATTGCAATGCGTCGATTATACTTTCCACAACTGAACAACCTTTGCCTTCAGAGACACAGAGGGTCTCTATGCAAATGACAATCTGTGGAATTCCAGCCTATCTGATTAGATATCTAGTTGCTTCGGAGATGTAGAGTGATTCTATTTCCGTCCTGATCGAATACCATTTCTGGCATTTCTGTTAATACCAAATTCTCTTTGCCAACGCCGGATAGTAGCTTTGAAAATTTGCAGCTTAGCAAGAGAAGCTTGTAAGCTATTTTTCATTTGATCCAATTGCATATCCCCTAAGAAAATCACTATCTTTAATCTGTCGATTCAATGATCATAAACTCCTTTCATTTGATAATGAAATGATAAATGAACAAGCATTGATGAGCGATAACCAAGCATGCCGGCACGTAAAAGGGGCAGCATGGGCAAGGATAAAAAAAGGCATTTTGCATATGCACACCTACTGTGTTATGATACAAGAAACATATGGGACCTCAATTTTATACTGCGCGAGATTATTTTTTTATTTAAAATTATTTGAACCATAGACCAGGAAGCACTTACTTGTTTTCCTTGCCGCTGCGAATCGGCGGGATTGTCCATACTAGGCGTGGAATAGAAACGTTGTGGATCGAGCTTTATTTTGGGATTTCATTAACGTACATCGGAGCATGATAATCATACGCTTTGCAATTAAACAATTAGCTGCGGGTAGGAATAGTTTTCCGTTAGTCCATAGGTTATTAGTCCATAGTATCTGCATGTTCGCATCGGTATCGGTATACGGCACCTTTATTTGTATCTAAAGTATGGGAACTTTTATTTGAAAATGTTGACTTTATATGTGATTTTTGAATTACTTTTCTTTGCTTAAATGAATACGGAGCTCATAATGATCTTATATAGAGGTTTCTTTTAACAAATGCATAGAAACATAATTGCCCCCCCATGATTTAACAAAATTATAAGTAGGTTCTATTCCGATGACAATAACGTGTGAAAATATGAGGCTTATAGAATAAGGAAAAGTTAAAAATATGACAATGGTGATATATCCGAAATCGAAATCATATATTGTAGGGTTTCTATATACACACTTTTAAATACGTGGCAGTGACTTAAACTTGATATTCTTAATGTGTACTTAACTGGTTAAGGTTATTATTATTCAGGCAAGACACCGGTATCCAGCTTTGATACCGAAAATATTCAAAAATAAAATATTTTGATCAAATCAATTATGATACTATTTATGTACAAAATATCAAAACAATATCAATCCTAAACCTCTGTGATAACTCTAATGATATAAACAAAGAAAAAACAAGTAGCCATATCAGAAATGTCCAAAGTATGAGAAGTCTCTTGTCAATTGAATTTGATTAATTCATCAGCTAACGGTGTGGATATTAACATCCTCCATGTAATCCTTAATGCAATACCTGCAAACCCAGATAACTGTTAGGTGGTTTGTGGTCCAGATCTTGGCTCTGGTCTATGTTTTCAGGCGTCGCATTGCACTGAAACTTCTTTCGCTGTCGTCTGAGCTCATGGGTACTGTGCAATAATATTTCAGCAAGTCGTGGGTTAAATTTTTGCAAAGCTTTTTTCGTCATTGGCATTGCGTTAAATATATCACAAATTGTTAGATATCTTTGGTGAACCGTCTTTATTCTTGGTTTGATCTGTTTCATTTTCTCATTTTTGAGGAGGACTTCGGCACACCCTTTAGTTTCTTCTTTCAAATTCTGCTTTGCGATATTGTTGAAGCTTTCATTACTCTGGACACAATTGGAAACATTTTGGTCCAAATGATTCCTTCTCGAGCTTGCCTTTTACAGAGTATAATCAGGGATAATTTCAATATTTTACTTCTATGATTTTCATCAATTCATTTTGGAGAATCTTCTTCTGGCATTGCTCCGTCGATCAAATTGATCAAATCAAAATATTTCTGGAAAAAGATTGGAACGTTGTATCCGGTGTAATCAAAATCAGGCAGGTCGTCATTTCCGGACAATATTTCTGGCAGTTTTCTTATTCCTCTTTTCCTTCTCTCCATGATGCAATCTGTCATTTCAATATCCTTAATTCTGCTTGTAGCTTTTCTGCATGACTAAGCTAGTATTCTAATCTTACTAGCTGTCGTCATTGCAGCACATTTCGTTTGAATCGTGCTATCGCAAGGTCTTTTTGATGACGAAATTCGCTTCTTGAGCACTAAATTCATATCTTGTTATTAGTCCGGAAATATTTCTCCCATATACAGATCACGTCGTATGAGCACTTATGCCTAGCGATCAAATAAGTGTCCCTCAAATATGAATCAATATTCCTTTAGACTTACCGACTCCCAACTGTATGACATTACCTATTTTGTAAATGTGACCGCAGACTGCCCACTCGCCTTGTAAAAGTCAGCATTGTTTTCTATTTGGCCCATCCTCATAAATTTCCACAATGGCAAATTGGCACCTGCCAAAATTGCAAGACCAGTAGAAATAAAGCTTGGCCGACGCGCAAAAAGGCAACATAGAAACACGCGCCCACCTGTACTCACCGTAAAAAAAAAAGGCAACATATGTACATTAATAACTTATGCCGACCTGTAAAAAGGCAAAATAATCATTTGCTCACCCTACCAAACGGCAAACATGTTGAACAACTTGCCCACTCTGTCAACCAAAAGGCGACACATATTAACTTATCCAACCTGTCAAAAAGAAACATCCTAACTGAAGTCAACTTACAGCGTACTTGAAAAGGCCTACCACGTAATATATTACTTAAACAAATTTGCCCATCCCGTGAAAAGGCAATTTGCCCCCTCCTGTAAAAGGCAAGCATTGCCCACACCTGCCACCCTGTGAAAAGGGCAGCATGTCTTTGCCCCAACCAGACCACCCCGTGCCGGCAGCTTG